>JAVDOI010000005.1:12079015-12094015 GCA_032191485.1 Leptoclinus maculatus
ATGAGGCTGAATTGTCACGTATGAGGGGATTTTTCCCTCCCAGCTTCAACTTGTTCGTGCTGCAAAACCTCATACCAGTAAAATACTATCCTAAAAAAACCAACACGACACCTTTATGTCTTAACCGCTGAACGATTTGAACACGGCGTGTTGAAGCGTCTGAACACCCGCGCAGGTGTTTTCAGTTATTCTGGCTGATTAAACCTCGGCTCAGGTTGAGAAGTTATTCACAAATCCACCAATGAGAGTGACAGAGGTGTGATTTGTCCCGCCCCCTAACAGGTGCAAGAAAGCTCACATGGGGACATGGGAAGATGTCTAGTCATCCAGGTGAAATGGAAAACACCTGCGTGTTCAGAGGATTTACAGTCAGAACTACGTAACCGCCTTTTTGAAACTTACACATCATCGGCTAACTTCTTTTAACCCCTCGGTCCCTGGGTCACCCGGGGGCCTATCAGGGGGCACCAGATGTCTGTGTGAAATCCCCCCTAATTCTGTGTCACGCACACCAACGTTTATGAGTAATGCGCTTCCAATCCCCACACGATGCTTTGTATTTCAGTCAAAACAAAGGTATCCGATGTCTATTTTAATCAGTGTGAAAGGCTGGAGAACCAGCAGTAATTTTATTCCCTACACGGTCTCTTGATTGTTCCAGCTAAAAAACTACATCTGCATTCAGCTCTGATTAAAGATGGCATCCACATGGAGGGGGGGTTGCCTCTCACATGGATCACGGCGGCCTTATCAGCGAAAGGTCAGCTTGTGATGTGACTATTCAGCAGACAGCATTCACGTTACACAGTCAAAGCAATTTCAAGGCTCCGCGGGCTAAGGCAACCTTGGCCTTGGTCTGCGTTCTCTAATCTTTCTTAGCACAAAGTTGATCCTCAAGTGACCTTTAAAACTCAGAGGTAACAAAACATGATATGAACCAGAAGTTGAAAAGCAGTCTTGAAGCTGGAACAGAAGAGATTTAATGCCAAAAAAATATATGTTTTCTTAGATAAAATGATTGCTGGCAGAAAAGCAGCGTATTGCTGGTTGTAATCATAGTCAGTAGGAGTTGTGCTTTCAAAGATATATATGCTTTTGAAATATTGAGAGCATTTTTGAAAAGGAGCTCTTCGGTTGCTGTAAATCTTAATCTCTGCACAGGTTCAATCTAAGCTCCGCCCATTTCAGCTGTAATTACCCCCTCCCTCAGTCAGTATAGCAGTCTGTGTGTGTTTGCTTGCAGTCTGATAATGAAGGCCTTACCTGGCCTTCTCCTCCTTCATCAGCATGTGTGGTCGCCTCCAAGGGTCCTTGAAGTTCCTCTTAAAAGAATCCGGCAGGATCTTTGCCACCTCTGCAGGTTAGGGTGGACACCATAAAATAGATTACAGAAAGGTCAGTGGAAGTATAAACACATCCCACATTTCTCATCCCGGGAATGGAAATGACTCAAAGTGTTGGTGTTGCTGGTGTTTTATTACTGGGAACTGGGTGATTCAACAGCAAGGAGCTTAACAGAGATGATGCAGCTGGAGATGTTAATGTTAACAAGATGGTACCCCAGAGAACACTGAGACACCAAATGAATATGAAACAGAGTTCAGAGCGGGAGTGCCTGCGTAGGTGCAAGCGTAAACGAACGCATGCAGGGAGTGGAAAAGGTCAGGGTCTGACCTTTCGCGGTGCTGCATATGGCGTTGTTCCCGAAGCATCCCCGGCGCTGTTTGAGGTCCGGGCAGGGCGTGCCTCCATTCCTAGGGGGGACGGACACTTGGCGACTCCTCTCCGTGCTGCCAACTCCGCACGGGGACGTGCACGACGACCAGGGGCCCCACGATCCCACCACGCAGTCAATGGCTGCTGGGGGAAGCAGGGAGACAGAGAGAGATCAGCTGAGGGTTTTACGGACACGTCAGAAGAAAAATGTGGGGGGGGGGGGGGAGTCAGAAAATGAAGGGGTGCACCAATCTGACTTTTCATGTTTCGATACCAATAGCGATACCTAGGTTTTGGGTATCGGCTGTTCTGATACCAGTGTTCAATCAATAAGCTGTAAGCCTCGCTGTGTGGAATGGAGCGGGACGATTCTTTCATGTGTGAGCCAACGCCAGGCTTGACTTAAACACTGCTTTCCTAAATTTGTAAAACAAAATGTGACAAATAACTGCATATAAAAATGTATTGTTATTTATTAGAATAATTGTATTCCAAACCAGATCGGCCTATTGTCACCAATATCAATCATTGGATTCAGTTTCGGACCGATATCTGTATCGTTGTATCTCAATAACATATTAACGAGAAAAATACAATGGAGTTACATGCAGAAAAGCTCAAGTGCATTTTGGGAAGGTGAGTTTGTTTCACTTCAGGAAGATTTAAGAGCATCAGGGTAGAAAATAAAGAAACATATCTCTCCAGCTGTCAACAAAATGGTCTAATTCTGAAAAAATATGAACTGATCTTTACCCCAGAGGTATAGTTGCAAACGTTCCCCTAATCTCTGCTGCCGTGCTCGACCGCACAGCTGAGAGTGTGAGCTGCAACACGCACACACCTAGATATGGAGTTGCATAATATTGCGCCAAGGCATTTGGTGGGCGGGAAAACGAGTGACCGGGTCATTAGCGTCTGCCCCAGACTCAGGAAGTCTGTGACCCGGGGTCACATGTGTGTGGGGCCGTTTAAATAAGGGGCTAATTTTGTATCCTGTCCTCTCTCTGGTTTCCCTCTGCCACCCATTTAAACACACACACAAACACACACACACACACACACACACACACACACACTCAAATGCAGCACACCACATAAACACAGCAGCAGCCACAATCAGGCTTCCCGTTCTGTAGGCCGATTTAGCCAATTACATCGGGCTAAGAGGAAGCTGTATTAGTTAGATGGCTGCACTGATCAAAGCCCAGAGTCTCCAGTGGTAATCAAGCTTCGTCCAGCGCAGACATTTAATAGCAGCAGACATTTAACAGCCTTGTTTTTAGGGGAGGAAGTGCCCACTCCAAGCAGAGCTTTTGATTCTTATATGTTCTTAATTGTAGACAGTACAAATACAGTGAGAGCAGGTGCACACAGCTTGGAGCTCTTAGATGTTCATGATGAAATTATACGGAGGGAGTTGATGAATATACCATAACTGAATCTAATCCTCCCTCGCCGTTTAATCTAGTTTACTCTTTCTTTATAACATCCCTCTCTTTCTCCTGTTCACACACATACACACCATGCAGCACAATGCTGCGAGTGAATAAGTATGTGTGTGTGTGTGAACAAGAGAAATAGAGAAAGAGAGAGAGAGAGAGAGAGAGAGAGAGAGAGCTTTCAAAGTGCCGCCTGTTCGATTCATTCCCATGGTCCCGTTGGAGTTTTGGAGGGAGGGGCGGGCTGTTTCAGTGACACAGCCGATCCACAAAGCCACTGAGGAATCTCTGCATTCCTGCACATTAGTGCTGCCCACCTGACACTCGCCTTTCCCAGATCATCACACACACACACATACACGTACACACACAAACACACACACACACATCGAAAACAATTTCTGGCAGAAAAAAACCCACCCGCTCGGGCTCATTCCACCCTCAGTCATCACACACAGACACACACATTGCACTTATTATCACGTCGACTTGTGAATCGAACAGAACACAGAGGGGCGTGATCGAATCGGACGCCGCAACCGCATCGGCTTCCTACTGTTGCCTCCTCCGCCTCTTCTTATCCCCACTCCTCGCCTTTCCTTCCCTCGTCCGCATCCTGTGACGTTCACACGGGGGCAGTTTCGATGACGCTATTTTGTCTTTCTCATAGTGGGAAAAAAATACACGAGCAAGCAGGTCAACGAAACCTGTAGGTTCAGCAAGTTCACGCACTCGAGGGGGAAACTATTTCCACTTTTGATCGACACACCACACACACACACACACCAACAGGACTGAGGCCCTGTCTGAAAGTCTCAGACCTGTTGGCCTCGAGCCACCAGAGGTCAGAAGGCAATTACCAAACCGTGGTGGTCCCCCAGCTCTGTTTCTGGTACCACCAGTGCGACAGTCCCACCACCCACACGCTAACCCTGCTGACAGCCTGACACAGCCTGACCCACAGAGCTCACAGCCACTGTTGTCCCCCCCCCCCCCCTGTCCCCCATTGTTGATGAGAAAGTCCCCTCTCAGAAAGCACGCCACCGCCTTCTGACCTCTGACCCCCCCCAGTACAGGAAACAAATGGCACTCGTTGTCAGCATGTTTGGCTTTTGTCTTTTCGATCGGCTGGTAAGTTTTTACAAAGTGTTTTCAAGTACTCTAAAGTAAGTTTCCCCTCAAAGGAGGCGTGTTTTATCCGCCACTGACACTAGATCTGTATTCTTTCATCTTCTGGAGCACAAGGTCCATTTTATACAGTGACCTTTGACACACTGAAAAACTGATACTACAGAATCTACTAAACTTTAATGCCAAAAAATAGCTATTTAACTTTGGAAATAAATTCTTATTGATTTAGGCTCAGTTTGAAAGATATGATTAGGTTTATAAATTATGTTTGAGCAACAATTCAATCAAATCTGATCAAACCACACTGACGTTCTGATGAAGCTTCTTGAGTGTAAAACTCTTAATAAATGCTAATTAAAAGGGCATCTTTAACCAACAAAGTCTGTTTACAGGTCTTTAAACTTTTAGACATTAAAGCCTTAAATAGGATGGTTTAACACAGCTATATTAAAATAAGATGAGATAAATATGGGTTAATGGCATGGCTTTTTTCCCCCCTGGCGGTTAGCATAGCTTCAGACAAATGCCAATTAAACGAACCAAACCACTCAATGTGTAGCCAACATCAGCACTTTTATCTCCTCACTTGTCAGCCAATCTCCAGTCACACTTGTGACAGTGAGATAATGTCCTATCGGCATTCCTTCGCTTTCTCTTTCACTCTCCCTTAAGTCTGCTTCCATTTTAAGGGTTTCAATAACAAAAGACTTATCAGACCCGCCCGCCCCAATTTGCTTTATCTTCACCTCCCTTTACCACTTTGTCCCGCGCTCGCCCCTTGTTCTTTCTCCCCCATCTGCCTCCTTTATTTTTTGGTCCCTTTTTATTTTCACCCTCCCACCCCTTGTCCTCTTCCTCAAACTCCTCTCTGATGGGACCCAGATGTCCAGCTGCTCCAGAGGACCACAACGCCCTCCAAAGCTCCCTCCGCACGTACAGAGCTGGGCCTCGGTCCCATCAGACAAGCCTTACAACGTTCGTCAAAACAAGGGAGAAGCCTGTTAATAGGGGAGAGGGACACGGGACTGAGCCCTAATAACGGGTTAGCACATAAATGTTTCCTGTAGACACCTTGAAAAGAGCAGCCAAGCAAAGCAACTAATTTAAAGGAGTCGTTACAAACACAGCTGAGACAGATTTTCTGTTTGAGAATTGCACAACCTAAAGAAGTATTCGCCAAGCATGGCCTCCCAACACTTTGTTGATGATGTTAATGATAAGAACTAAAGGCCTGCATACACAGACCGAAGAATTCACAATTCACAATGCCGACTCCACTTCTTAACAACTATGAAACAAAAGAAACCAAAAAAAACAAACAAATGAGACAGAAAATGTGCTAACGCTAGCATGCTATTTGCCATGTTAGCATGCTAACATTTGCTAATTAAGATACACGGGGCTGACCTGATGACACTAGAGGAAAAGATCACCAACGTTATCGCAATTCATGATGCGAGGAACATGAATGTGTGTACCAACTTTCATGTTAATCCATCTAATATTTGCTGACAAACCAATTTCATTCCAAAACCAGAAACGTCAACCTCACGGTGGCTTTAGAGGACAATGTCAGGGGGGATCACCAAAGTCAGTAGGATTCATCCTCTGGGGACCACAAATTGTACATCGCAAACCATCTAATAGTTGCTGGGAAGTTTCAGTCTGGTTAAAAGTTATTGGATTGACAGACCAACATTATCACTCATACAGCGGCATGGCTAAAAATGCATTGGTATCTAAGCAGGCACTTGCTCTTAAAGGGTTGGTTCGCCTACATTTAAAAGAAAACACTTTCTCATGACTCACTATCTTGCCATACAGTTCGTTTTGGTTTAATTTGTCCATGATTTTGCTTTTCTGACACAGATTGAAATTATTTGAAAAAAAATGACATTCAAATGTCATTGTGATAAGCTTTCTTTGCAACTACTTACTACTGAAGTAATAGTTCTTGTATGAAAACTGTTGACACCCTCCAAGTTTGAAATGGAATACATTATTTCAAGGTTGACACCAGATGAAGAGCGTCAAATTAACAACGTGGAGAATCTAGCATGGTGCGTGCAGCAGGCGAATACCAGGAGAAACTGGGCAGCCAACAGCTGGCCCGTTTCAGCCAAGCTGTCGGAAATCATCCACCACTCTAGAGGTTACAGAAAGAACGTGAGGGGGGAAGCACAGGAAGTAAAAATAGGGAGGGAACGTCGTTGGAGAGATGCAAACATCGTGGCACGACAGCGCACCATGGAGAGGAAGAGAAGCAGAGGAGAGAGAGATGAAGGGTGAGCAAACCTCTGGTGTATGTGAGGCAGAGGCTACAATATGTCTTCCTGCTGAAGTGAGAACTACCAGGCGCCACAGAAGGAGAGGAGAGGAGCTGCCCCTTCCATCCTCCCGTGGGCCAGTTTCCTCTCCCGAGTATGTGAAGAGGAATGAGCAATTAGAGACTCACCGTAAGGCTGACATAGAAATAATGTACTCCTACAACAGTAGACAACTCCCACCTTGGATTTCAAGTTTCTGTAAACAACCCGTAGCTCCCTATAATAATCAAATAGAAAGGTGAAGAAAGTCTCATATGCCTTACTGAAGAGGCAATATTGAACTCTGCTGTACTGAATCCTCCATCAGCGCAGAATTACACATCTTCTCCGGCTCTCCATTGATGCATTCCTCCCTATATTTGTCAAATAACGAAACCAAAGATGGATGCTCCTCATTGCTTATGAGACGTTTCAATTTCTGCTTTTGTCAATTTATTTGCAGGAGTGAGAAAAGTGCACAAACATATAGCTTCGCAGAGTCAGCCCAAAATGACTTGTGAGCGTAGTGCTGCGAAGAACTAACTACCAAATTATGCGGAGTGATTCACCTCCTCACCCTCGATAGGAAATTAAAGGGGACATATCATGCTAATTTTCAGGTTTATATTTATATTTTAGGTTTCTACTATAACATGTTTACATGCAGAAAACACATTTTTTTCTCATACTGTCCATCTGAATGTACCTGTATTCACTCTCTGTGTGAAACGCTCCGTTTCAGTGCCTGTCTCTTTAAGCCCTCCTCCCGAAAAACAGCCTAGTCTGCTCTGATTGGCACGTGAGTGAGCACAGTTTCTGGGTTGGTAGCATAGACTGTATATAAGAAATGGACGTAATCGTCGTGACGTCACCCACTGGTTTGTGGACTGCCGTTTTGAAGCCTTGAGTCCGACGATTCGGCCGTCGCCATCTTGGATTACGGCCGACGCCATATTGGCTTTTTGCAACCAGTGAACGGAAGTGACCATATATGGAATGCGGAGGAGTGACGTAGAGACGCAGTGTACGTCAATCACAGTAAGCCCGCCCTAAAGCATACTTCCCTTTATGGTCTATTTGACTCTAAATGGACCATAATTTATGAAATGAACATCATGCTGTATTGAAGAAGACTTGAAACTAGAGATTGAGATCATGAATTAGGAGGGAATAAATCAAGTGAGAAGTAGTCATTTTCTCATTGACTTCTATACAATCTGACTTCTTTTTGCCACCCGACGAGTCGCCCCCTGCTGGCCTTTAGGAAAAATGCAAGTTTTAAGACTCTTCCGCAATGGCTTCACTCGTCAGAACCGGAGGTTGCCGCCTGGTTTGTAGGCAATCCTGATACCCTAATGTATGTGTAACGAGGACTGTAAAAGTCAGTTTTTTATGATATGTCCCCTTTAAACTAACTTGTAGATCTAAAACTACGTCATGACTCCATAACTCATTCCAAATCACAAATCTTTCTGGTGCGTTGTCCTGCTTAAATATTTTTGTTTGCAGAAATGCCACCATAGTTTTATAGTTTTAAAACCTGATGAAACCCATCAGAACACCCCCGTACTTGTCCCGTTCTGCCAGTCTGGTGCAGAAACACGTTGTACTTGCCAGACCACAAGGGCAATGTGGAGGGAGGATTTTGTTTTTCCTTAAAACATTCCACAACCGAGCTCTTAAGTTCACAGGAACATTCTCCACACTGTTTACAACCAACACAAATTCCTGCCAGATACTTCATCTGCATGACACCTCTGCAGAGAACCCGATCAACTCTTAAGAGCTTTGAGTGTTTGTTTCCAAGTGGTGCAAATAGTCCGCCAGTTGTTGCCCTGCCTCTCCTCTTAAGTCACCCACTCCACGCTCTTTGCACGGCTACAGCTGACACAGCTAAATTACAGACTGTGACAGACAGTACACAGACAGACTCCTGCGTGGATCAGGATCAGATAAAGTCCGGAGCGTATCTAGGGGGTGAGGGCGATTCGAGATGGAACGGAGCCAAGCCACATGATTGCGTGTAGTGTTTATGCTGGTGGGATGCTCTCGGGTTGCAGAGGGGGAGGAAGTCAAGGTGCTTTTCGCAGCATCACCATAGTGCTCACTGATTCACGCAGCACTTATGTCATGGCCAAGTTGACATCGATGTCATGTTCAGATTCGAACAAATGGAAGGCTGCTACAGTATTAACACACAATGTACGTCTTGAATTACAGATGTCCCGTTCAGGGACCACATTCATCCGGGAAACGTCGTTCAATAACACCACACACCACATCACTGTGTCACATCAGGATTGACATGTCAGAGGGACACACGAAGTCCAATAATCATATCACATAAAAGGGCTTTTTTTAACCGAAATTAAGGAATCCTCAAATTGTCAAAAAAAAGCATTGGAACACAAATTAGGTAAAGCTCTAGAAGGCCAGTTGTATTGTAAAGTACACAAGTATTTAAGTCAACTTAATACAATGTATTTTCTCTTTGAAAATAATCTTAGTAGGCTAATTGCTGCTGTTCGACGGGGATCCAGCAGGTGGCTGTCGTCTTTGCAGTAGACAGCGGGGTCTAATATAATAAGTGCGTCACAGCACTTTTGCGCAGACTTTCTTAAGCGACTGGATGAGGCATTCACATCACAGCACAGGTACAGCACTCAAACAAAAGGGCCCCACTATGTTTACACTGCGCGTGCTTAAATCTGAGGAATCTTCCAGTCGCAGCACCGAACTCAGGTGCTAGTATCCCGCTCCTCGTAAACTCGAGCTGTTCCAACATATACTGTGAGAGCTGTAAGAGCGTTTCCTCTCTGTCACATCTCAGACACACGCTCTGTTGTGATCCTGACCATCTTGGGCAGTCTGTTCCAAAAGTGAACCATTCCCTTAATTTGTCCATATATAGCAGCGGACAGGGGTGATGAGAGGAAAGAGGATTCTGTGAATGATCAGCCTCGCTCTCGCGACTCCAATTGCGGCTGATTCCCTCTGAATCACGCTGATTTGTGACTTTGCTGCTATCATTCACGCCACTTCCCCAAATTGACGGCTTTTTGGGGCCAAGGGGGTCAACCCCACAAATTTAAAAACACACACACGCAACCTGCTGTGGAAAAAAAAACACCACGAAGAGCAAACATCACTTGAAACAAACAGCCATAATTGGCGCACTGGAGACAGACAGCTATGTGTAGTATGTCTCACTGTCTCCATGTCACCTCAACGTCAGCCGTCTCGTGGCTCAAACATGGACAACAAAGGCGTCACAGATCTACGCAGTGTTTATACCCCCCCCCCCCCCCCCCCCCCCTCAAACTTTGAGCTGCCAGGCCTCTCAAAAAAGCGCATCAACAGATACGGGACGGCAACTCACCAGATATTTGGCACACGCGCTGGTAGTCCTCGCAGCAGTCTCCGGTTTTCTGACAGTAGGTATCGCAGTAGCACGCCGTCTTCCTCTTGCTGTACTCGAGGCATTCGTTGTTCCGGCCGGTGCAGCAGTTGGGACTCTCCCTCTCCCCGCAGCCTGCCTCGGCCCGCGGGACGATTCCCCCGCAGAAAAACGCGAGGTATCCGCAAACGACAAACCAACCAAGACGCGCCGGGCTCCATCCAAGCGCTCCCATGACGAAATAACTTGCCCCGGGGGTCCACCACTTGCTCACACGCACACGCACACGCACGCACGCACACACACGCGCACACACAGTCCGCTTGGAGCTGAGTTATGTTATAAAGACACTGGTGCTGTTTTCTAAATATAAATCCAAATCCCAGGTAAGTTCTGCATTGACACCTTGACGCGAACAACTGATGCGTAAAAGTGGAGCCAGTGTGCGCACCAGCTCTCCTCTATCCGTGTGTAGGACACCGCCCCTTACAGCTACTGTTGGCGTACAGTTCTCTCCCCCCCCCCCCCTCTGACTAGTTGCTCAATCTGTTGCTCAACAAACGAGTGAGTGATTGCAGAATGTCTTATTATTCTCTCGGAGTGTTTTCCCCTGCTGAGACACAAGTGGGATGCAAATGAAGAAGACGTTCAGTTTTGGGGAAAACCTCTCCAAATAAACCCCAATAGAGGCATTCACAGTGCCTTACAGCGTTGCACTAAAACTGGAGCCAAAATCTTTACATGGAATCACAAATTAAAAACCACAAAAAAAAAACAGCAGCTACACGCGAGTGGACAGTTATCTGATGTCAGTTTAGCTTCCAATCAGAAAATCCCGTTCAGCACCACGGACAGCGGCGCTGCCACTTTATGTCGAAATCGGTAAATAGAAGAGAGAAGTTTACATGAAAATAAGAGTCAATCAGCTGTCACGAGGTCCTTTTTTGAGTCGCAGCAAAAAGATAAAAGAAAAAAAGATCCTCCACTCATCCCGCAGGACGAAGAGCATCCACCCTTTGGAGAGGAAGACTGGAGAACAATACCATTACTCACCCTTCACTGGGTCGGAGTGAATGGGGGCTTTCGAGGAGAAACTGAGCAATGGGAGGGAGGGAGGGAGGGGGGTGCAAAAATGCATCGGGACAAGACGGACACAGGACAGTGCTTCAAATCCCGCACTGCAGTTAAAGGAGACATATCACAGGTCAATGGGAAAATACTACATTAAAAGTGCAAGTGCTGTGAATGTGCTGCTGCTAAATGTCCACGTTGTGCTTGATGCATTCATCTGTAAGAAGCATCCTGAGGTAGAGGATTAACTTTAAGATAACCAGGCCTGTTGGTTATCTTGAACTTAAACAAATGAGCTCACTGAGCCTCTGAAGTCACAACAGCAACAAGATAACGAGGTGTAACACACACCAGTTGGGTCCCAAACTAAATCCAAGGGGTCATGCAAAGGTTGAAGGGTATTAGAAAGAAACTGTCAATTACAAATATACATTTATCTTATGATTTGGCTTTTTTACTTGTGAAATATGGACATTTTGACTACCTCAGGGCAAAACAATGCTTCCAATGAGTAAAGGGTAAATTGCTTATCTTTTAACTCAAGTCCTTATTAAGGCCATAACCTGTGATGTGATGTCACAAGAAAGAGACAGACCAAAAAATGTCTTAAAAACAATGAGAGACAAACCAAACTGGAACAAAAACATATGACAGTTTACAGATCTATAAAGATGGGTATTTAGAAAAAAACAAAACTCAAATCAAATCCAATGTACTTGGTTTATGTCCACCTCTGAGTATTTGTACATGTTGGGCAAAATAAAGAAGCGGAGCTTTAAAGCCGCTGCTCTCAGATCAACAGGGAGGCTTAACTTTTTCATCTCTGGAGTTTTGATGATGATCTGAAGGCCTGAGCTGTGTGGCTGATGTCTGTGAAGATGATGAGAGATTCTTCGGCAATCTTTGGCCCAATCCTCTCTCCAGCAGCAGAGAGGAGGAGGAGGGAGTGATGATGTTAGGATGAAGGGAGGTGGGTAGATTCTTTGACCCATCTCATAAAGCCCTATTGTACAGATACAAAGCGAGAGGAGGCCTCTCTCATCACTGATCACTGTGTGTGTGTGTGTGTGTGTGTGTGTGTGTCTGAGCAGGAGGGGGCTTCACAGATGTGTTTGAGGCTCTGACAACAGCTCCACCTACTGTTTAAAGAAGAACTGTTTGGCATGCACACACCAGTGGTGGAAAGTAAATCAGCACTGTGCTTTCCAAAGGTATTGATGGTGTTTTTATACTTCTACTCTACATTTTGGAGGCACACACTGCACTTTATACTCCACTACATTTACTTTAAAGCTTTAGTTACTTTGCAGATTCAGTTGTTAAATACAAAATGTCAACAAACTAATTATGTATTGTTATTATAGATTTAAGCACCCAGCAGTATGAAGTTATTCAAATTAGTCCCACCTTTACCAGCTGCAACATTAAAGTGATACTTACATTAAAGGTGCAACCTACAGGATTCAGAGCGTTAATATAGCAGGGAATGACTATTGTCTCAGATATAGTGAAGCGTAGCTCCCACCCTCTGGTTCCCCCTCAGGCTAACACTGTTAGCTCTGTCAGCACCGTTAGCTGCGAGCCGCCGGCTCAACCGTCGTCATGCCGAGTCGTTTTATACTGCTGAGATGCAATCAAAGCGCTCCCAATCTCGTGTTTAGCACCTTTAACAGATCAATAATCCAATATCACTCTGAAATGGACCATTCTGCATAACGAGCGCTTTTACTTTTGGTACTTTAAGAATATTTTGATGCTAATACTTCTTTATTTTGACCTAAGAAAATTAGGAATGCTTTACTTTTACATATAGTAGGCTATAAGATCTGAATACTTCTCCCACCACCGACTCGCACACAATATTTCAGTAGATTCCTCACTTCCTCATTGGGGACAAAACATCCACTACATGCTGTCCTCACTTCCCTTCTTCTGCAGAGCTTCGCATTCCTTCTCACAACAAACACTGGGGCACCGTGGATTTGACGTATGTTTGTGTGTGTGTGTGTGAGCGCGAGAAAGAGAGAGTAAGAGAAAGAGAGAGAGATGGATAGCTAGACTACATGAGCATCAGCCAAAACCGGAACAATGAGTCCCCTGTTCGATTCCTCCCCTACCTGCCCCCCATGGCTTGTCCCAACATGATCTGCTGCAACCCAAAGAGCAGAACAACAGAGGAACCAGAGAGGGAGGGTAAAAAGAAAACAACCAGTCTGCATGCTCTCCAGTTTTCAGATGCTTGTTTTAATGAGTTTTAACCCCCCCCCTGTTTATTGTACAAGCTTCATCATAAAGAAAGTACACACACACACACACACACACACACACAGCCTTGGAATACATTGATCTGCTGTGACAATCACATTTTCTCTTGGCTATTTGGCAGTATGGAACATTTTGTTTGGTCAAACAGAAAAAGAAAAAAAAATTATGAAAATAGAGAAACATAATACATCAGTATTTCGATACAATTATTGCAGTAATAGACACAGTTGTGACTGTTTTCATAAACATTTGTTTATGACCGGACTACAGAAATCTCAAATTGCAGTGGAGAACAGATGGGGGATATTTCTCAGCAAAAGGCACTTTTGAAAAGACCTTTACAGTAAATGAAGCAGCGACAGGTTAAATATCATATCAATGAATTGTGGGAAGTTCCACCTGAGAGTGATTTACTGAGTAAAGTAAATAAATGTGTACAGTAGAAGAATATTTCTCTTCTTGGGAACTTTGTGTCAGGATATGACTGCTGCTATTAAGGGGTTAAACAGAGATCTGAGGTGACTTGGTCTCTCTGACTTAAGTGTAGTTGGATCATTTAGACTCACAGTGAAATACAGAAATAGAATATTTTACCTAACATCTTAAAAACACCTTTACACCCCGACCCGATCACAGGAGAAACAAAACTCGACACAAGTGGCACAAGTTAACCGAAAATAATCCCTCAACCCGTGTCCATATTTAACATTCAACTTTCAATAAATAGATTTAGAACGTATGTCACAATATAAGTCATATATTCTCTTGTTAACATCATTAGGCTACTCTGAACACACGTTCATAATTTGGCACAGGAATAAAATATGTCATACTTTACAATAAAACTATAGACTATGCTGGTAATCTACGCTGTATAAAAATAATCGGCGTATTATAAACGTAAAATCGTTCTATTAAAGGCTTAGTTATGGACGTAAACTGCAACCAGTGGCTCCTCTGGATTTAAAACCATATTAGGCACAAGAAAAAGCAGAGAGCAACACCAGCTAAGTCGAGAAAAATCCAGTTTGACACGCACATGCTGACAGTAAACATCAGTAGAACAGCTGTTGGTGACTAGGAATGATGTTGTTCACTGTCGGAGGGCTTTTTTAGAAAGCAGGTTTAAGAAAGTGAGCCAGATAACTTGAAAAAAAAAGGTTGATATTTCTGCAAAAATGTTTTAAAGGAATCATGTTGGAGAGTTTCACATTTAGAAATGATGTATACGTAGGGTGAAGCATCTTTTTGTCACAGTTATTTGGCTGACTTTATAATCCCACTTGTGAAATTGACCCTTGGTGGCAGCAAAGCTCTGCACACACTCCAGCTGTCCAGATGTGCGCAACACTGGAACTCTTTTTAGGCTTTTTTTTTTTTCTTCTCCGCTGTCCCGAGCCGGTGAGCTCCCTGGTTAGCATACGACACTGATCCAATCCGATGGGAGGCAGGGAGTCCGGCAGCTCAGTCCGTCTTCCAGGCCACATTCAGGACCTTCACCACCTCCTCGTAGATGATGAAAACTATGGCCACGTCCAGACACACGCGGCACAGCCGGGGAACCGTCCCTTTATAGAAACTACCGGTGGACACAAAGAGAGAGAGAGAGAGAATATAGAACATCAGTGTCACTTGGTTTCTGGGGGGGGGGGGGGGGGGGGGGGCTGAAACAAGG